>CM059189.1:56629258-56657794 GCA_030323885.1 Branchipolynoe longqiensis
CTTCCGGTATAAACCAGATCACGGTTCCGACTGCGCATGCGCTGAAAACGGCGTTGGGAGCAAAGCAAAGGCGTACGGCCATTCAGTTTGCCTATATGTGCAGTAAAAAACGTTAGTTTTATTCAAAATTAATAGAAATCCAAAACCTTAACCATATCAATTTAATATAATCTTTTTGATAAACATGTTTTCTATATGTGTTCCAATCGGTTTGTCTCTAGGTGGTGTGGTTTTATCAATATTTTACTTTTTCTGTATGGAGATTGCTCACTGCCATTGACAATGCATTGAGTACTCTGGCTATGGCTCTAACACTAGTCTGAGTGCCTAGATCTTTCTAAATCTAAATGCACATGGCATAAGATGTGCTAATTATATTGATATAAATGCAATGCTGGATAAAAGATTAATATCTTAATTTATTATATATATTTTTTTAGTTGGTATTCTATGTTTCAAACAAGAGCTGAGATGATCTGAAACTAGCACATTTCATAGCTCCACCCAGTGTATTAGCATATGCCATGTGCTTTTGGGGGGTATGTTTTGCTCTGATGCATCCCACAATGCACCGCGCCGCTGGAACCGTGATGTAGTCCATTCGGACGATGAAGTAAGAATCTATATTGGCATAGAGTTGAGGAATAGGGAGAGAATCCTAGAAAACAAAAAGGTGGCAACTGGAAGCTCTCGATCCCATTTTTAAAGTATATTAACATACAGAATTTCAGAAATTTAGCACATCAAAAGGAGCGGGCTATGATAGATAAGTAGGCTCCTACTTCGTCCTGGGTACACTGCTGCGGGAGTAGGGCCTAACTACGCTTAAACATATTAGTTCGTGTTTTCAGTTATATCAGAGAGCGTGTATATAAACAGATGAGAGAGACAACTCCCGCGAAAATCGGTAACACAGGCTACAGTGGCGTTCCTGTGCGGTTAGTGTTGAACAAGCTTTGAGTTTGATGGTACGTGCAGTGCAAAACATTTGTTTTTATTCAAAATTAATAGAAATGCAGAAGCCTAACCGTATCAATTTAATATAATCCTTTTGGTAGACATGTTTTCTATATGTGTTCCAAGCGGTTTGTGTCTATCTCATGTGGTTTTAGAGATATTTCACTTTTTCTGTATGAAGATTGCTCACCGCCATTGACAATGCCTTGAGTTTGCCGTACGCGTAGTGAAAAACGTCAGTTTTATTCCAAATTAATAGAAATCCAGAACCCTAACCATATCAATTTAATATAATAATCTTGTTGGTAAACATGTTTTCTATGTGTATTCCAATCAGTTTGTTTCTAGGTGTTGTAGTTTTAGAGATATTTAACTTTTTCTGTAGGAAGATTGCACACGACCATTGACAATGCCTTGAGTTTGCCGTACGCGTAGTGAAAAACGTCAGTTTTATTCCAAATTAATAGAAATCCAGAACCCTAACCATATCAATTTAATATAATCTTGTTGGTAAACATGTTTTCTATGTGTATTCCAATCAGTTTGTTTCTAGGTGGTCCAGTTTCAGAGATATTTCACTTTTTCTGTACGAAGATTGCTCACGGCCATTGACAATGCCTTGAGTTTGACAGCTGTGTCATATACTGTTCAACAACCACCACTTGGAGCGCCACAGTCAGCAGTTGTTACACGGTCTAGTATGGGAGTTGTCCCTCTCATCTGTTTATATACACGCTCTCTGGTTATATTCCATCTGTAAATCTTGCGGTTAGAAAGGGCCCAGTCGAATGCGCCAATGTTTGGCCATGACCTTGCTATCTGAGCAGAACCAGAGAGCGTGTATATAAACAGATGAGAGGGACAACTCCCGCGAAAATCGGTAACACAGGCTAAAGTGGCGTTCCTGGGCCCGTATGCACGAATCGGGGTTAGGCTTAGCCGGAGTTAAGGCTCTAGCCGCGGATAGCTATCTCAGGGTAGTGGGGGGTTTGAGAAATGTGTGAATCGGTATGCACCAATGTTTTAGCCGCTGCGGATAGCTAACCGTGAGTTTATTTATAGATTTGGGAATTCCCTCTGCATTTGTACCCATATATTAGGCTCAAATCTATTGAATGCGATCATATTTAACAGAATTACATACGCAATAAGTGAAATTTTATCAATTTAACCCTAAATTGGAAGCGTTATTAAGCCTACAGCCGCATTGGCGGCGATATTAATACTTATATTTTCGAATCGACGAACGTAAAGTAAACAAACCGTTGCCGCCGCCAGTATGGAAAGCGACGTCGATGCGGCGGCGGCGGCGATTTGTTTACTTTAAGTTCGTCGATTCGAAAATATAACTAATAATATCACCGCCAATGTGGCAGTAGCCTTAATAACGCTTCACATTTAGGGTTAAATTGATAAAATGTCACTTATTGCGTATGTAATTCTATTAAATATGATCGCATTCAATAGATTGAGAGCCACACACGCACACTAACCACCCCGGCTAGATGTAAAACCTGATTTGAAAATGGTTTAACTTAGCCGAGGCTACGGTCGGCGGTTAGCCCTAACTCCGATTGGTGCATACCAAATTTTCACATTTAGCCCAGTGTGGATACCTTAGCCGCGGTTAAGGCACTAACCCCGATTCGTGCATACGGCCCCTGGCGGTTAGTGTTGAACAAGCTTTGAGTTTGCCGGTACGTGCAGTGCAAAACATTTGTTTTTATTCAAAATTAATAGAAATGCAGAAGCCTAACCTTATCAATTTAATATAATCCTTTTGGTAAACATGTTTTCTATGTGTATTCCAATCAGTTTGTTTCTAGGTGGTGTAGTTTTAGAGATATTTAACTTTTTCTGTAGGAAGATTGCACACGACCATTGACAATGCCTTGAGTTTGCCGTACGCGTAGTGAAAAACGTCAGTTTTATTCCAAATTAATAGAAATCCAGAACCCTAACCATATCAATTTAATATAATCTTGTTGGTAAACATGTTTTCTATGTGTATTCCAATCAGTTTGTTTCTAGGTGTTGTAGTTTTAGAGATATTTAACGTTTTCTGTATGAAGATTGCTCACTGCCATTGACAATGCCTTGAGTTTGCCCATTTGTTCAACAACCACCACTTGGAGCGCCACAGTCGGCAGCTGTTACAGGGTCTAGTATGAGAGTTGTCCCTCTCATCTGTTTATATACACACTCTCTGGCAGAACACATCTGAAGGCCAGGGGACCCGACTAAAACCAAACGCGCTGGAATCAGTTTGAGTTAACGTGAGCCAACGTTCGAACATTGGCTCACTAATCAAGACACTCTTCACGTCATTTACTACGTAGGTAACTAGTATTCTTATTATTCTATTTCAAGTCAATTAAGGCAATTTTATGAGAAAGTGTTGTGTGAAAGCTTCGAACAGGGATTGCAAAGACAGCGCAACAGTTAGCGCTAGGTCTACGTTTTAGATCAAAGATTCACCCGGTACTGCTGCAGTAGAGTTATTAGCTTTTCATTGAGAGAATTTCCCCAGAGAACAGCTAAGATATAAAAATTAATATGGTGTTGGCTGTTAGGGCAAGATAGGTGTCACTTTGTCAAATATTTCGAGTAAAATATTTCAATTATTTCTAGGCATGTAGTAAAATTTACTAACTAAATGTACAAATGTTATCATAATTACCTTTTCAATGCCACCCGAACGCCAGAGCTGGATTCCACACAGAGCTTGTACCATTTTAAACTTCACCGGATTCAAGTTGAAGAGTGCCACTGTTAACATCAAACCCATCCTGCAACTAATGCACTGCAATTCATAATATTTCAAGAATTCAATTAGTTGACCTCACATTATAATGTTTATAATAAGCAAATTCGACAAATTTGACACCACTGCCAATATAAAGCCCATCCTTTGTTCAACTAATTAGATTAGATTAGATTAGAGTGTTTGAGCTAAATGCTCAGGCCAAGTCGGAGACTCCACCATCAGGGGCCATATGCATGGAGCAGTGTTAGCGGCGTGTGGTGTTAAGCCTTTAACACAGGGTAGCTAACACCGGTTATCGGCAGTGTCGAGAACTATGTCAAGCAGTATGCATGGACGCTTAAACGGTGAGTGTTAGCTAAACGTGAATGTATTTATAGATTTGGGAAATCCCTCGATTTGACAATATGAATAACGCCGCCAATGCGGCGGCAGCGTTAATAACGGTTCGATTTTATGGTTAATTTGAATAAATTTCACTTAATGCGTATGTAAATCTGTCAAATATGATCGCATTGAATAGATTTGGGTATAATATATTGCCGTCGATTCGATGGCGGCGGCCATGTTTACTTGACGTTGGACAGTATGGATATCGATGTTGCTGCGGAGGCGGCGATTTGTTTACTTTACATTCGTCGATTTGACAATATGAATAACGTTGCCAATACGGCGGCATCGTTGATATCGCTTCGTTTTTAGGGTTAATTTGCTTAAATTTCCTTTAGTGCATATTTAATTCTGTCAAATATGATAGCATTGAATAGATTTGGGCACCATCGTCACACTAACCTAACACTAAAGGCCCTGTCACATTACGGCGTATGGTGGGAGCGTATGGCGGCGTAGCGGCATTACGTCATATACGTCGGCATACGCCGCATACGCTACTCATACGCTACTCATACGCTACTCATACGCTACTCATACGCCGCCAGTGCCGCAACATGCCGGCGTATGTGAAGCGTATGAGGCATACGCCGCCATACGCTTTCATAAATTCGTCCGTCCAATTTTTTTTGTGCATGCTCAAAAAAACACGACCTATGAGGGCGTATGGCCCATAATGTCAAAAAATGTCACAGCGCGCTCCCATACGCTCCCATACGCTCCTCATACACTCCTCGTACGCTCCTCATAGGTCCCCCATACGCTCAAACACACCCGAAAGTGGCACCAGCACGGCGTACATAGGTTTTCAATACGCTCCCGCCATACGCCGTAATGTGACAGCCCCTTAACACCGCTGTAAAGCAGATATCAGGGCCTATATGCAGGAGTCGGTGATACCGGGTTTTGGTGGTACAGCCTATTACCGGGTAGCTATCGCCGACGTCGAGAACTGTGTCAAGTCGTAGGCAGAAGCTTGCAACACTTTGATTATAGCTACCCGTGAATTTATTTATAGATTTGGGAAATCCCTCTGTATCTGTACCCATATATTAGGCTTAAATCTATTCACTGGTATAGCGAGTGATTTGACCCAAATCTGTGTGTGTGTGTATGTGTCTGTGTGTTGTGTCTCTGTGTGTGTCTGTGTGTCTCTGTGCGTGTGTCTGTGTGTGTCTGTGTGTGTGTGTCTCTGTGTGTGTATCTGTGTCTCTGTGTGTGTCTCTGTGTGTGTGGCTCTGTGTGTGTGGCTCTGTGTGTATGTGTGTGTGTCTCTGTGTTGTGTCTCTGTGTGTGTATCTGTGTGTGTGTGTCTCTTTGTCAGAGACACAGACACACATATAGACACACACAGACACAGACACACACACAGACACAGAAACACACACAGAGACACACATACAGAGACACACACACAGACACATATACACACACAGAGACACAGGTGGATCTCTCCGCAATTATGGACACAGAGACACACACACAGACACACCCATAGAGACACACACAGAGACACACACACACAGACACACACACAGAGACACACACACACAGACACACACACAGACACACACACAGAGACATACACACAGAGACACACACACAGACACAGAAACACACACAGAGACACACACACAGAAACACACACACACAGGCACAGAAACACACACAGAGACACACACAGACACAGAGACACACACACAGACACACACAGAAACACACACACAGAAACACAGAGACAGACACACAGAGACAGACACACATACACACACACAGATACACACACAGAGACACACACAGAGACACAACACAGAGACACACACACACAGACATACACACACAGACACAGAAACACACACAGAGACACAGACACAGAGAGACACACACAGAAACACAGAGACACACGCACACAGACACACACAGACACACACACACACAGACACAGATACACACATGGCTCGCCCTGCGTCACCCATCACCGGGACGCCGCCCGCCCAGCGGGGGGCGCTCACTTACAAGCTGCCCCCCCCTCCTTACCCCCCTAATAAACTCGCTATACCTCCTATCTATCAGAGGTAAGGTACCACCGGGTAAGCCTTTGGTGTTAGGCCTATCACCGACTCGCGCATCCAACTTTTCGCCGCTACCCGGGAAATTCCCGGCTACCACCGTTTCGGCTCGCTACCACCGAATACCGCCGACTCCTGCATATAGGCCCTGCAGGTGTTAGAATCTCCGACTTTAAACGCGCGGTGTTTGCCTAACACTGCTCCACGCATACCAACTTTTCCGCGCTAAACCAGAAATCCCGCGCTAAACGCGTTTTGCCTCCCTAACACTGCTCCATGCATATGGCCCCAGGGGCCGTATACAGGAGTCAGTGTTAGCGAGGCAAAACGGTGTTTGGCAGGAATTCCGGTTTAGCGGCAAAAAATGGTATGCACAAGTCAGTGTTAGGCCTAACACCAAATGCTTAACCGGTGTTACGTTACCCCTTAAAAATATTAGGTTTAGCGAGTTTATTAGGCCCAAATCTATTCAATGCTGTCATATTTAACAGAATTACATACGCAATAAGTGAAATTTTTATCAATTTAACCCTAAATTTGAAGCGTTATTAAGGCTACCGCCGCATTGGCGGTGATATTAATAGTTATATTTTCGAATCGACGAACGTAAAGTAAACAAATCGTCGCATCGACGTCGCTTTCCATACTGGCGGCGGTGGCGGTTTGTTTACTTTACGTTCGTCGATTCGAAAATATAACTATTAATATCGCCGCCAATGCGGCGGTAGCCTTAATAACGCTTCGAATTTAGGGTTAAATTGATAAAATTTCACTTATTGCGTATGTAATTCTGTTAAATATGATCGCATTTAATATATTTAAGCCTAATATATGGCTACAAACGCAGAGGGATTTCCCAAATCTATAAATAAATTCACGTTTAGCTATAATGAAAGTGTTACGTGCTCCTGCATACGACTTGACACAGTTCCCGACGTCGGTGATAGCTAAACGGTAACAGGCTCTAACACCAAACCCCGCTAACACTGACTCCTGCATACGGGCCCAGAGCCCATCCCATGTGGTGAGGATGCTCTGTTCAGTTTTGTCATGTGCAGCAATGAGTTTGAATCTGCTGGCATTAGCTGAGTGTATCCTGGAATCTGTGGTTCATCTGGTATTGTTAGTGTATCCTGGAATCTGTGGTTCATCTGGTATTGTTGTTAACACCTTGTCAAGCTGCCTTTTGAATGATTGTACACTGCAGTTTGATTGATTTCTAATGTAAGCTGGCATTGTATTGAAGAGCTGTACTCCTCGGACAGAAAGACTTCCTTCCCGCAGTGTTCTTGTTGATTGTGAGGTTTTTGTATTTATTGCTGGTACCTTACCAAGTCTACCATATCTTTTTGAATGATACATTGTTATGCCATAGTTAGGTACTTTGCCTTCAATCATTTTCCAGGTGTATATAATTCGATATCTCTCACATCGACGTTCAATGGAGTAGATCTTGAGGAATTTTAGTCTGTCCCAATAATCCAGGCTCTTGGTGTCTTCGATATATGATGTGAAGCTGCGTTGCAGTGACTCTAGCTTTGTCAGCTGTCCTCTAGAAGTTGGTATCCACAGTTGTGAACAGTAGTCTATCCGTGGGAGTATTATGGAGTTCCACAAGGTTTTCATTACCCCACCTTCTCTTGACTTAAATGTACAAAGCACCCATCCACTATATTTTCTGGCTGGTTGGCATACATAGTCAATGTGTTCAGTGAATTTGAGGTTGCTTCCCATGTGAACACCAATGTCTTTCACACTCTTCTTTTCCATAATTGTCTTTCCTAAGGGGTTTATGTAAGTTGTATTCATTTTTAGGTCTTGGTTTGTGCCATATCGTATTAGCTTAAATTTCTTCTCATTGAACAGCATATTGTTTGAATGTTGCCAATTGTAAATGGTTTCCAGGGCTTTTTGGAGGGCCTCTGTGTCTACATTTCCTTTAATCTCCCTCATGACTCTTGTGTCATGTGCAAAATAAGAGATTTGATGGTCACTGTCATGGTACTTTGTGACCTCCCACATTATGCGTTGCCTGAGAACTTCCGCAAATGCCTCTCCTGTCATCCTTGGCCTTTTCTGGATGATCAGCCGACAGGCAGTCCAGAACTTTGACTGTTTTAGTGCACGCATAACAGCGCACCAATTGTCTCAATTTGTTTTCCGTGTTCCCAATGTGGCCCTGATTGGAGAGAGCAGTGACGTCCCATCTAGTGTCATAAAGCGTCTACTGTGTCCTGCCACTGGAGTGGATGATGGAGCTGAAAACAGGCGGAATCCCTGCTTGGGAGTCCTCTGACGATCAGGAGAGGAGATCACGCATCTTTTATTGTTTGGGGTATCCGTGACTAATGCAGCTTTTCGTTTCATTGTTCTCCCAACTGGTTCCCCTAGTGTTGTCCCAGTTGGCATCCCATCTAGTGGCATCCCATTGAGTGGCGTCCCAGTGAGTGGCGTCCAAGCTAGTGGCGTCCCAGCTAGTGATGTCCCAACTAGTGGCATACCAGGTGGTGTGACATCTGGTGCCTCCATGTATAACCATCCTAGGTTCAACTAATGCACTGCAATTCATAATATTTCAAGAATTCAATCAGTTTACCCCACATTATAATGTTTACAGTAAGCAAATTCGACAAATTTGACACCACTGCCAATATAAATCCCATCCTTTGTTCAACTAATGGACTGTAACTTGTAATATTTGTAATATTTCAGTTGATCTCACATTTATGTGTACAGTAAGCAATTTAGCCAAATTGACAGAGGAATACAAACAAATATTAAAAAAATTAATTCAGTTGCAAACATAACAACAGAGAGATCCAAATATATACGTTTAAACTAGACTTTACTTTCGTCTTCCCATCTTGAATATTTTCGGATCAACCAACAATGATGCATGTAGGGCTGCAGTAAGTGTGGGCATCCATTTTTCAGCTTCATCCAGGATATTAGATCATGAAAATTCCATAATTGACTTTGCCCCCTTGACTGCACCGGTGCTTGGATGGTTACTGTCAGTGTACTTTGTGACCTCCCACATTATGCGTTGCCTGGCAACTTCCGCAAATGCCTCTCCTGCTGTCCTTGGCCTTTTCTGGATGATGAGCTGAAAGGCAGTCCGGAACTTTGACTGTTTTAGTGCACGCATAACAGCGCACCAATTGTCGCCATTTGTTTTCCGTGTTCCCAATGTGGCCCTGATTGGAGAGGGCAGTGACGTCCCATCTAGTGTCATAAAGCGTCTACTGTGACCTGCCACTGGAGTGGATGATAGAGCTGAAAACAGGCGGAATCCCTGCTTGGGAGTCCTCTGACAAGCAGGAGAGGAGATCACGCATCTTTTATTGTTTGGGGTATCGGTGACTACTGCACCTTTTTGTTTCCTTGTCATCCCAACTGGTTCCCCTGGTGTTGTCCCAGTTGGCGTCCCAGCTAGTGGCGTCCCAGCTAGTGGCATCCCAGCGAGTGGCATCCCAGCTAGTGCTGTCCCAGCTAGTGCTGTCCCAGCTAGTGCTGTCCCAACTAGTTGTGTCCCAGGTGGTGTGACATCTGGTGCCTCTGTGTATACCTTATAACCATCCTAGGTTCAACTAATGCACTGCAATTCATAATATTTAGAGAATTCAATCAGTTTACCTCACATTATCATGTTTACAGTAAGCAAATTGGACAAATTTGACACCACTGCCAATATAAAGCCCATCCTTTGTTCAACTAATGGACTGTAACTTGTAATATTTGTAATATTTGAGTTGATCTCACATTTATGTGTACAGTAAGCAATTTAGCCAAATTGACAAAGGAATACAAACAAATATTAAAAAAATTAATTCAGTTGCAAACATAAAAACAGAGAGATCCTAATATAGAGGTTTAAACTAGACTTTACTTTCGTCTTCCCATCTTGAATCTTTTCGGATCAACCAACAATGATGCTTGTAGGGCCACTGTAAGTGTGGGCATCCATTTTTCAGCTTCATCCAGGATATTAGACCAAGAAAATTCCATAATTGACTTTACCCCCTTGACTGCACCGGTGCTTGGATGGTCACTGTCAAGGTACTTTGTGACCTCCCGCATTATGCGTTGCCTGGCAACTTCCACAAATGCCTCTCCTGCTGTCCTTGGCCTTTTGTGGATGATGAGCCGAAAGGCAGTCCGGAACTTTGACTGTTTTAGTGCATGCATAACAGTGCACCAATTGTCTCCATTTGTTTTCCGTGTTCACAATGTGGCCCTGATTGGAGATGGCAGTGACGTCCCATCTAGTTGCACCTCATGGAATTCATTATCAATTTTTTAAACATCTCCCCGAATCTGCACTGAGACTTCAACAACATCTGGGAGTCGGCTGTCGACCCCGCCTCTTGGCCGGAGGCGACAGTAATACCGATTCCCAAACCTGGTAAAGACCAGAGTGAAGCCAACAACTATTGTCCCATAGCCCTCACAAGCTGTATCTGTAAAACCATGGGGCATATGGAAAACAACCACCTCGTCTGGCTACTGGAGTCAGGACACCGCCTGTCCAACCTCCAATGTGGCTTCAGACAGGGCCGCAGCACCCTCCACCATTTGGTGCGCATGGAGACCTTCATAAGAAGGAGCATGTTGTGGCTGTCTTTTTCCACCTCGAAAAAGCCTATGACACAACATGGCAGCACGGATCTCCATGCGATTGGCCTACGTGGCCACCTGCCAATTTTCATCAGGAACTTTCTAGCCTTCAGGCATTTCCGCGTATGTGTAAAGACTACCTATTCCAGCCTACACTCACAGGAACTAGGAGTACCTCAAGGCAGCATACTGGACGTGACCCTTTTCAAGGTCAAGGTCAATGGTATTGCTTCTGCTGTAAAGCGGGGGGTCTCCTGTAGTCTTTTCATGGATGACTTTGTTTTATATTACAGCGGTGCTAACATGAATGTCATAGAGAGACAGCTACAACTAAGCATAAATGGGATCCATCGATGGTCAGTTCTGAACGTATTCAAATTTTCCAAGACGAAAACAGTCTGCATGCACTTCTGCCTGCTGCGTAGAGTGCATGCGGAACCGGAGCTGGCCCTTGATGGGGATCCCATTAAAGTTGTTGAGGAAACCAAATTTTTGGGCCTCATTTTCGACGCAAAACTGTCTTCCGTGCCACATATAAAGATGCCTGAAAGCGCTAGATATTCTGAGGGTGCTGTCCAGCTCAGAGTGGGTAGCGGACAGAGATGTTCTGCTCTCCGTGTACCGAACCTTGGTTCGGTCATGAGTGGATTAAAGCAGCATAGTATACGGTTCCGCAAGGAAATCGTATATTGGGCTGCTAGACATGGTCTACCACCAGGGTCTCCGCCTGGCCCTTGGGGCCTTCTGCACCCCACCGGTTCAGAGCTAATGCATTGAATCCTGCACACAATTGTCTATTCAGGCAACATGACAAATCCAGGTATGAAGCCCGGCCGAATTACATCCGGCCACTGAGGCTCCGAATGAAAACTCATTTGGAGCCCTTGCATGTGGATTTGGATGTGTTGGAGGGTGCCAAAGTGCCAGAACATCCCCCGTGGTCATTGAGGAAGCCATCGGTTATCCTCCGACTCACAGAACTGAGGAAGTCTGGGACACATCCACTCGAATACCAAGGACTGCATGCAGAGATTCAAGGCCAGTTTGCAGACCACCTCTCCTTATTCACTGATGGTTCGAAAGACCAAAGCTGACTAGCTGCTGTGGCAGTCTGCCGACGGAAGAAATTTGGCGTATGCTTGCCCGATCTGAGCACGATTTTCACTGCAGAAGCCCGAGCACTCCTTCTCAAGTTGGAGTGTATCAAGGTACCCAACAACACTAACTATGTTATATAGAGTATTTCGTTCTCCTGCCTCCTGGCTGTTGCTGGACTGAAAACGAATCACCCTATTCTAGCAAGGCTCATTTAAAAAATGAACCAACTGGCAACGGATGGGTATGACATCCACCTGTGCTGGGTCCCTGGCCATGCCGGCATACAAGGAAACGAATGAGCTGATCGGGAAGAAGGCCCTGAACTGTGATCTTGAACGTGTCTGATCCCTCACTCTGATCTGAAACCACTAATAGCCACCCACATAAAATCCAAATGGCAACCTGAGTGGGATGAAAACATTATTAAACTTAAAGAAATTGAACCATCTGTAGGAAAACCACCACAGACTCATGCGGGAGGTCAGCCGGACCAAGTGGTCCCTATTGGCCACTCGCCACTCACCCTCCCCCTGAATGTATTGGGTGTCAGTCCCCACTTACACTCAAACACATTTTGTTGAGTTGTGTCGATTTCTTGGCCCTGCACCAACAGTTTTACACTGCAAGCAGCATGCACAACCTTTTCACAAAAGTAAAACAAGAAATTATTTTAGCCTTTTTAAGGGCAGCTGGTCTATATCATCACATATAATCCCTTAAACAAATTAGATCAATTAACAACCTTTAACTTTTATCTTAATTCTATTTCATTTAGCCACAAATTATGTAACTGTGAGCTTTTTAAATCCACAGTGTATTGACACAAAATTGATTCTGTGCTTTTGCATTCTGTAAATGTGATGGTTGAATAAAAAACAAACAATTCTCACCGTGAATATGGCCTATGCTGCCGACACGGCGTAAAGAAACCACCAATCAATCAATCAATCAATCATCCCATCTAGTGTCATAAGCGTCTACCGTGTCCTGCACTGGAGAGGATGATCGAGCTGAAAACAGGCGGAATCCCTGCTTGGGAGTCCTCCGACAAGTAGGAGAGGAGATCATGCATCTTTAATTGTTTGGGGTATCGGTGACTAACGCACCTTTTCGTTTCGTTGTCGCCCCAACTGTTTCCCCTGGTGTTGTCCCAGTTGGCAGTGGCGTCCCAGCGAGTGGCGTCCCAGTGACTGGTGTCCCAGTGAGTGGCATCCCAGCGAGTGACATCCCAGCTAGTGGCATCCTAGCTAGTGGTGTCCTAGCTAGTGGTGTCCCAACTAGTGGCATCCTAGGTGGTGTGACATCTGGTGCCTCCGTGTATACCTTATAATCACCTTCTAGTCGCACATAGCAATGCCCACAAACATCTCCAATGCATGGTCCCTGAAAAATTAGAATGGAATGGTAAAATAGCAAATAATATTAGAATTATATTAACACCTTCATGGTGGGAACATACACCTTAAATTAATGAGACAGAACAATCCCATAAAATGCGATAAATGGAAAACAGGGAAAATGTGTGACCGAAATTGTTTAATTTAGTCAGAATTTAGTCAGAAATTCCTTAATTATTGTGCTATATTAAATCAAATCCAGGTACAATTGGAAAGTTTATAACAGGGGCCACAAAATTATATCAGGTTCAATGGGGCTTGTTGACGGAAAAACGCTATGTGGTGCTTGTGTACCAGTGTACTATTATTAGTCCGTAGTAGCGTACTATTTGTGTGCTATGACTGCCTGTATGACTCCTTGAATGACTTCCTGACCATATGACTCCCTGCCTGTATTACTGACTGCCTGCCTGCCTGCAATTTGCCTGCCTGTATGACGACCTACCTTCCCGCTTGCCTGCCTGTATGCCTGTCTGTATGACTGCCTACCTGCCTGCCTATATGACTGTAGGGACTGTATGCCTATAGGGACCTACTTGTATGCCCTGCTTGTATGCCTTGCATGTTTAACCGGCGGGCTATTCCACCCCCGCTTAAGGCGAGCCTACGTGTTAATATAAATAATTGTTTCCATGTGAATGTTTTGTGCCTCCCGCCACCGCTTGTCCGCCTCCCTGCCAGCTTTGCCCTTGGCTAGCAACGTTCTAGGTGGAGAGTTTGACTCCTTACAGACCGTGGGGCGGAAGGCCCTTAATCAAATAAGATTATAGACCAATCAAAGTAGCAATATGAAGTTGACCATAGCGGTTAATAATATAAGTCTGGAGAATAGTAAAGAATGCAAGAAATGTTCATGTCACTTCTTAGGAGCTCACCGTTTTATTCTTACCTCTTACTAACAGGATGAATTTAGCAATATGGGTCACTCTCCTGAAAACTGGCCAGAAGTGTCACATGGAGAGTTATTTTGACTTAATATGAGCAGAAAATGTATTAATTTAATGAATATGACAAAAATAAACCCTAATTTTGAATGGACAGAAACATTAATATGAAAAAATAAAGCCTAAAGTTGGAATTAAAAATAAGATTAATGCAAAAAAATAGACAGTTTAACAGTAAAATCGACGAATTCGGCCCGTGAGAGGCCAATACACTGGTCCTCACGCCTATCCTGCGTTCGTCATGATATTTTGATTTAATATGAACAGAAAATGTATTAATTTAACGAATATGACAAAAATAAACCCTAATTTTGAAACTAAAAATACTTGTAGTGCCAAAAATACGTCATTTTAAACAGGAAAACGCCGAATATGATCGTTAAGACCGATCTTTTGGTCTTCACGTCCTACCCTGTGCATGGTTCCTCCAATGACGATCACTGCAGGGTGGTTGTCTGCTAATCCAGAGAACATAGTAAAGTTCTTAAAAATCAGAACTGGGCAGTTAATAAAATAAGAAAATTATGCTAAAATTTTGAACCCCCCATAAAAATAAGATGAAAAGCCAGAACAAGTGGTGAGCAAAATAAGTAAAATATACAGTAATATCAGTTGATATTAGTGTTTCTTTAACTTATTTCTTTTCCTACTATACGGATATATATATATATACGCATATAAATTTAGACAATTTCTAGAAATTACAGCTAATGGATACAAAAGAAATTAATAGAAGCCTAAAAGTGTAAAAAGACCAGAAGTAAAATTGAAAAGGTAGAATAATAATTTTTTTTTTAAACAGAGCAGCACATAGCAGACCCGACCAAAAAGTCTGAGATCTGCCAAACTACTGCCGTGAAGCTCCAATCACGCGTCATGACGTCGCCTCCACTCCGTGACGCGCTTCGTCGCTAGGAGACACCATAACAAATGGAAAAAGGCGGACCAGTTCAAAGCTAACTGCCTCAGCCCAACTAAACGTTCATTCTGACCGATCTGGAATATCGGCAGGCCACAGTAGCAAATCTGTTTAAAACTCAAACTAAATATAACGGCCGTTAATGCTTTATGCCGGGGTAGCTAATCCTCGTCTCCAACGACTCTATCCATTCAGAGCGACACAAGGTTAACGCCGTTATTATGGGCAAACGCCTGACGTTTGAGGTACCCACTGTGGACTCTAGGCTCTCGGCCCTCACAGCGAAATCTATACGACTAGCCGCAAATTAAAACAGGAATACCAATTTAGTTGAACACTATTATTTCTCCATTATAATGCAACCCCGGGTACTCCCTAAACCGTCACGTCAGGTCATGAAGCCTAAAGACAGATGCCGGTCTGACACTGTCAACACTACCCGAATAAGCTATAAAAAAAACAAAAACAATTTCTACGCATACAGAAGTGAACTAAAAGGTATTACACTCCTTACTATCCTGGTCACGGCACCAGTTTAACTGTCGGGCTATTCCACCTCCGCCTAAGGCGAGCCTACGTGTTAATATAAATAATTGTTTCCATGTGAATGTCTTGTGCCTCCCGCCGCCGGTTGTCCGCCTCCCTGCCAGCTTTGCCCTTGGCTAGCAATGTTCTAGGTGGAGAGTTTGACTCCTTACAGACCGTGGGGAGGAAGGCCCTTAATCAAATAAGATTATAGAGCAATCAAAATAGCAATATGAAGTTGACCATAGCGGTTAATAATATAAGTCTGGAGAATAGTAAAGAATGCAAGGAACGTTCATGTCACTTCTTAGGAGCTCACCGTTTTATTCTTACCTCTTACTAACAGGATGAATTTATCAATATAACCTATGTTATTAGTTAAATATGGTTCAACAATATAATGTATGTTACTAGTCAAATCCCCTCCCATATAATTAAGTTAAATAGGTTTGGAATTTCCACAATAAAATCCTAAATATTCGGCTGAAACATCGGAGCGTGCAAAAACACGTCCGATGGGTCTGGGTCCGAACGCCCGACCTCCTATCATTGCTAGGATAGTCACAATCGACGTATCCCAGCAACGCTTTACAGCAGGGAACCCGGCCTCGCAAATGTGGCAGTGGTGAGCCCGTGCATAATGGTAAAATGCGAGCCTGCAAATAATCGGTCGAGTAGTCTCGCCACTTCGCATGTATGTTTGCCTGCATATATGACTCTCTTACTGACTGCATGTATCCTTGCCTGTATGACTGTCTGTATGCCTCCTGTCTGTATGTATGTCAGCGTTCCTGCTTGCCTGTATGACTGCCTCCCTGCATGCATGCCTGTTTATATGTCTACCTATATGAATGTATGTTTGCCTGTATGACTGCCTGTCTTCCTGCTTGACTGCTTGCCTGTATGACTAGTTGTATGTTTGCCTGTATATATATGAATGTATGTTTGACGGAATGCCTTCATGCATGACTGCCTGTCTTCCTGCCTGACTGTCTGTATGTTTGCCTGCATATCATGACTGCCTGCATGTATGTCTGTTTGCCTGCCTGGCTGTATGGCAGCCTGGTTGTGTGCATATATCATGGCCTGCCTGCTTGCCTGCCTGTATGTCTGTTTGCCTGCTTGCCTGTATGACTGTTTACCTGCCTGTCCACCTGCATGCCTGTGTGTCTGCCTGCCTGCCTAGATATGAATGCATGTTTAACCGTCGGGCTATTCCGCCCCCGCTAAAGGCAAGCCTTCGTGTTAATTTATATAATTATTTCCATGTGAATTTCTCGGGCCGGCCGCGGGCCGCTGCTGCCCCTCGTCCCGTCTGCAGGTAGTCCGTGTCTGTCGGTGTACTTCTCGGGCTACAGTCGGCTAGCCAGAGTATCGCCTAAATTCGGAGGTTTGCCTCCGCCCGTAATATGTTTAGTACAAAGCGATTATTTAATGGTGTCCACTACTGGCTGGTCTACTCGCCTTACGGTGTATTTAATATGTTTGAATTGATCCAGAACTAAGCAGAGGCGCTAGTGTCCCTGCTACTGTCACTGATAATCAGCCTACGTTAATGTCTTATTTTAGCCAAAAAGATCTATACGTTAATTCCGTTAATATGTCTGTTCCAATCTCCCCGCAGATGGGCTAAGTAGCTGCGTAAGGCCTAGTTAGGCTCAAGGCCCTTAATTATATATATAAAATATTCCAATGTTAGATTCGACCATAGCGGTTTACTCCATAGAAAACTGGAGGATAGTAAAGAATGCAAGGAACGTTCCAATCAACTTTTCCAAGAGCTCACGGCTTTGTTTATTCTTATTAAACTAACATTCGTGGTAGGACATAGTATAGAATATCGTTCGAACCCTTCCCGTAATGTTTAATGTAAAACAACTTTAGAATTTCGATAATATAGACCTAAAACTCGGCTAAAACATCAGAGCGTCATAAAGCACGTCTGATCGGTCTGGCCCCGAACGCCCGACCTCCTTCCGTTGCCAGGCGCGACGCTATTCGCGTCTCCTAGCAACGCTTTACGGCCGAAAACCCCGTCGCCCGTGAATGTTTGGCATTCGCGGTCTGCCATGGCGAGTAGCCCGTATCTCCAAATACGGGTTAATCGGCGCACGCCCGTGAATGCCACCAGGCTGGCAGTCTCGCCCACTTCACTGCTCCCCCAGACGAACAGCAAGGATTGATGTTCGTCTAACAAAGGCAAGGTGGGCGCGACTACATCGGTCTGCGGTCGTAGCAAAAGAAATATAATTATCCCCGTGAATCTGCCCCGCGTCCTGCAAGCAGAGCAGGAGGCAGGACCCGTAAATTTATTCGACCTCTCGTTGTGTTTTGTACCTGAAAAGAAAGACCAGGAACCTGGTCACATAGAATTGACATATTTTATTACACTATAAAAGAGATTTTTATGTGTGTCCTGTATATCCTGATTTATGATTATTCCTAGTATAGTGACATCGGTAACGATTGGTTAAGCGATGAAAGTACTGGTATAGCTTTAAGAGCAAATTGAAATTTTTTATTTTCATAATGGAATAAATTCAGCATGTATTCGACCCTACGAGGGTATACAGCTCATCATTAAATATTCCATTATTTTTTTTTTTTTTAGTATTATATTTTGGTGCACATTTAGGTGTGTAATATTTTTTATTTTTTTTTTTTTATTTTCACACCATTTTTTTAATTTTGTTTTGGGTGCACTGATAGGTGTGTAGTACTTTGTTGTTTTCACACCAATATATATTTTTTTTTAGTTATTTTTTTTTTTTTTAAAATAAATATTCAAGGATATATATATAGCGGGGAGCCGTGAGCTCGGGTAACGACTTAAAATTAACAATAACCCCTGCAACTCGGTGCAAAGGGCCATCCACTATATAACAATCGGTTCCCACCGTGCCGTCTAAGCTATACATTCAGCAGCACATTTGGCAGAAGTGCTCTACTTAGACACGGTGGGACTACGCTAAATGAGTAATAATAATTAATTAATTATTTACAGTTTATATAGACCGGGTCCAAAAGACCATATGCGGTCGCCCGTTACTGTGCAGGCCTAAGTTACCTGCAGTAAGGAGTAACTTTAAGTTACAGTGTTTTTTTTTTTTTTTAAATTATCGTATTATTACGTTTGTCGTTTGTGTTTAATACGTAGTAATAACTAAAGCCTAAAGACGTAGGCACGAAGAGCAATGAACTCACCGGCTATACAAATACCTGCGGGCTATACAAATACCTGCGGGCTATACAAATACCTGCGGCTATACAAATACCTATACCTGAGCATGTCGTGAAAACGACATGATTCCCAATAGAATTGTACAAACCCGTTTGCACGTAAGTGTGCTTACAGCTACGGGCCACATTTTTACCTGAGAAAGTCTTGTTACAGTGAACCTGAGTTATTTCCTTGTAATTGATGCAACGGTGTCATATCACGGGTCGACCCGGTCGGAGCCGGTCGAACTGGGTAGTTTAGTTTACCGGGAAAATAATTAGTCTATTCTAACCCTACTAGCGACTAATGGAAGAAAATAACGTGGCCATTTCCAGGGTTGAAACCAGTTATTTCTCATCTTCCCCAGGGGAAGGAAATAACTCTAGCCAGTTCCCGTGATGAAGCTAGTTATTTCTCGGCTTCCCCCGTGTAGTACCCGGACTAGTTGGTGCCCCCTATGGCCCTGAATAACTACCTTATAATTTTCCCGTGTGACCGTAAATTAATATTGCTGGACTCCCAGTCGACCCCTGGCTACCGCCGTAGTCGCATCGTGATTGACTAAAGTCAACACCTATATGACTTGTACATAACATTCCATCGTGAAACCTACCATACCACAGTATACAATAATTGTAATACGGTGACCAACAAAAGGCAATAGTTGTACATGAGACCAGCTTCGCACTTGGCAAAGGGCAAAATATTAGGGTAATTTACAAAAAAAATAAGATGGAGATGAAAATACGGACCTCCGGCAACTCGTGCAATGTTGCGTCGAGCTGCGGGTGGCCGTTGCTCTCATTATTCAAGAGGACTATTTTGATTACACAATTGTTTTTGGGTGGGGTGCCCAGCCATGGATGAATAACCCTTACAAGAACAGTTCGTTGACCTGCAATTTAAATTTTGGTTAATGGTTGGTTACCTGCCTAAAGATGGCTTAGCAATATCTAAAGAAGTTTACTGTATGAATAAAATCCCCCAAAAGAAATACCAATTTTTTTAATAGTTCAATACCCGCCGAGAATCGGCGTAATGGGTGTAGAATGTATATTTAATATTTTAGAACCTTAGTGGGTCAATGCTTCACAAGACCCAGAATATTTTAAGTTAAAGATTTTTTATGATTTTAACGTGCAATCTATTAATTCCAATGCGGTTGGTTAGTCGCCTCTTGCGAACTAATATTTACTAAAAGCACTATTTTAATTTAGGGTGTTAACGTAGCTGCGGGTAACCGCAGTAATAGTCTGAAGTATTCGTGGAAATTCCCTTTGTGGTGTCGTGGACATGACCGGTTAGCAGTGTAATTATGGTACCAACACACAGTCCGGGGGGCGCCCGGTCGTGGTTGTTCCAACCTTACACAACCGTTGATAATCCGTAGGAGGAGCAAGCCGATTTCAGTATCTCTGTTCCTGGGAAAGCCAAATGCCAAACAATAGATGCGATAATTAAATCACAACGGAAGAAAAGCCCGCTAATATGGAGAAACACACATATCGATCGCAAGTGATGTCCCTGTTTCCGAGCGGCCGCTACCTGGTAATGGATCGGGACGAACCCGTAAAAAAATCGACATTACCAGAAAAATAATAGGCTACTGCGGGTACCTGGAATTAAGTCCTAGAGGGACTAGTGGTACCTCGTCCACTCTCTTAGGAGATACCCGCCGTCCCAGAAGGGGATCATCACAGGGCTGTTGGGTTTTTGGTACAGTGCTCCCTGTTTCTCGCCAGCTAAGCAGCCTGGCAGATTGATGCCAGACAGGCCAGGCCCTGTGGAGCGACTGCCGTAAACGTCAAAGGACGGGCAAAAGGCATAACCCGGTGGCCGCTGCTCACATATCTTTACACCCGGAATATTTCAAGAATAAATCGGAGAAAATGTCGTTTAATAGGTTACTAATTTTTACAATACAATCCGCTTTTGAATATAATAGATGTCACTATCTAAACCGTTTTTAAATCTTATTAGTCGACTGTTCGACCCCCAACAATCCGGGGTTCTGCGATGGTAACTCAGGGTTTCGCTTCACCGCGAATAAAACACTGCTGGCCGCGTAGCCGTTTGGTAGCAACCTACTTGCTTTCATCGAATGACCGTAATTCATGTTTATTGAAATGGGGATTGAAAGCACATTCGTTCTTTGGTCCGAATAATTCCCCTAGAACCTTGCGTACACACGCTTATGGGCAGAGAACTAAACGCTGAGTATAGTTTTATGGAGTGTGTTAGTTCTGTCAACATGTGGAAAATATTTGTATTAATATGTGGAAAATATTTTTATTATTAGGATGTCCTGACATCGAATAAGAACCATATCAATTTTTGAACCGGACTGGCAATCCGTAATTTTATATTATAATTTCTAATATATATAAAAGAGACTATTATTATAAGTATTATTATTTTGTGTTTTTACTATATTTTGTTGCAGAAAATATTCGTTAGTTTATATTATAATATAATATGAAAATATTATTATTCTTATAATATTAATGTTTTGTATGTTTATTTATATAATGTAATATGTGAAAATATTTTATTAGTATTATTAGTAATATGAAAAATATTATTATTAAGATTAATGTTTTGTGATTGTATATTTATATATATATATAACGTAAAATGATGAGGCGGTTGGTGCATTTGGGTTAGAGTTTAATGCAGTTTATACTCTGACAGATGTACCAAGTATACTTAGTGGCGATACACTAATAATCTTTGATCCTACGTTACGGTCCCTTGGCAAAGCAGTGAGAGACAATTCGAAACCAGGGTTGAAGTTTAATATAACTAAAAGGCGCAATTTGCTCAAGGACTATCAGGAGCAATTTGCTCCCTGGAATGGTGTCTGCGGTTGCAAGCTTGAACCAGATTCTCAAGACAGAACATACCAGGGTATGTAGCATCCTGAAGGTATCTGTCCAAAGAAGTAGCTGTCAGAATGATACAAAGTCATCGACGATCATCTCCGGTGAAGTGAAAACTTTTGAAGCGAGTGAAAAATATTATTATTAAGATATTAACGTTTTGTATTTATTTTTTATAATGTAATATATGAAAATATTTTATTAGTATTATTCGTAGTATGAAAAAGATTATTATTAAGATATTAACGTTTTGTATGTTTATGTATATAATGTAATATGTGAAAATATTTAATTATTATTAGGTGGGAAATACTATCATTCCCTATACCAAGCTGGTGCCCTCAGAGATAATTTATGACAGGAAGCTCATAGCCCATTACAATCCTGCAATCCCGGTGGTTTCATTTTTAAAGAGCGGTGTATACGATCCTGTGTACACAAACCCATGCACCGTGAACTAGCGGGGACCCGTATTTTTATATAACCAGATTGCCAATATGACTCGCGGTGTACACACATCTCCGCATCCCGAACTAGCGGGGACCCGTACTTTTTGTTCGTAACTTTTACGGGGAACCGTAATAATGACCTTTGGCCTATACTAATTCTGAAGAGTTTACACAATGGTGTTTTTGGTGCCATTACCACCAGTTCTAACAGTTCTAACTACTCTGCCAACCATGAATTTACACAATGGTGTTTTAAGTGGACTAACGTGTCCAACCATTTTCTAGGATAATATAATATTGAAATGCTAACTCTACTCCAGTGGACCAACGTGTCCCAACATTTTCTAGGATATATATTAGTCTACTAATACGTGGTATTTACATGGTATATGTACATTACTCAAAGGGTCGGTTATTTTTACCAAAAATTTACGTGCTGTGAAATGCTAATATTTGAATTTACTTCTACTTGACCCGGAATTAGTTTGCCATTTATTTAAATTAATTTCACGAGTCTTCGCAATATCTTCCTCCCAAATGATTGCGGTTCTACCATTTAAATTTGTTGGTCTGGTGGTTGTGCATGAGGGTTGACTTATAACATATTACTTTGATACTTCTACCTAACTTTATTAAGATGATGTTGACTCCTTTAGAATGAAATTTGGAATATTTTTTACTTGAAGGAGTAGTTTGAACTGTGAATTAAAATTTGGAATACGGTTTTAATTGGAATATTATCTCCAATTTGTTTTCAAAATACCCTCACCTCTTCCACATGACCAATATTTTTGTTATATATAATGTAAACCCCTGGCCGCCTAAAATATTGCCATGTGTATGGGGATTACAAATTTTAATTTGCTTAAACTAGTTTAAGGCTTAGTTTGTATTTAATTTATTTTATGGATCCCAATTTAACTTGTTTATAAAGTGTTAATTTAAATGAAATTTCTTACTATCAAGCTGTTGCCCTCAGAGAGAATTTATTACTAAAAATTAATGGCCCCTTATAATCATGCAACCCAGAAATGAAATAAAAGAATATTAAAAAAACGTACTATCAAAGGGTCGATTTAAACGCTTGCCCTAACTGGTTCTCTGCTCTACATTATTGTGGGGAAACAAGGGAAAGTAATATACAACAAGATATATACAAAAGGAATATACAAGTATGTGTGTTATATTTGTAGAAGTGTATGAAAATTAGTATTGGTGTATTAATTATTTGATATTAACCTACCCCCATATAAATAATTGCCCATATTTTAATATGTACCCTGAAACAATACCCGGTGTGGTGCCCTGGAGCGAAGATGGTGGTGGACGATTCCACGGGGGTACGTCCCGCGTCTGGGTCTTCCTTGGCCTCGGGAGATGGTTGTTAGACGCGGTCGTGGCTGGCGGTTCGGCTCCCCGTGGAACCGGTGACGCCCCGGAGCAGAGACGTCGCCGTGGCTCCGGACACGGTGTAGCGTTATGGTGTATGTGGAGTGCAAACATATCATAAGGTTAACAAAAGTAAATATGGATTATTAAAGGAATATATATTAAGCAAACGTGATATACATGTGGAAATTTGAGCAGAGAACCAATCAGTTTGGGTTATTAAAAAGAACACATAATAATTCAATTTATATTATTAATACACCAACATATATCAAATACAAATATCATAATCATAATAAACATAATCAAAATTCAACCATATATAAATAAACAAATCAATCAAAAATATAACCACAACAAATAAAATACCATACAATAAAATAATTCACCAACAATCAACAATAAAAACAATTACTAAAAAAATAAAAAAACCCACATAAATATACACCAAAACTTACAAATAAATAACAAAAAATTAACATAATCATTTCATAATATCCACATAAAAATTATACCATCAAAATCAATAATAAATTTTATATTATTTACGGGGATATTTATGTTTACATATAATATTATTACCTTTTCCATAAAAAATAATAAGATATTAGGTTATAATTTTTTTTTATTTTATGTGCAGTTGGTTGCTTTGAGCACTGTAGGTTTTCACCTTAAATTAAATTTAACTATATAGTTTGTGTACTATTTAGAGCACTACGTTTGTAGTGCCGTGGTTAATTTAAACAAATATAAACGAGTTTAAATATGTTTTATAATAAATATTACTTGACGTTCTATTTATTGTATATTTAGTCCTCTGAACGAGGCTGAGGAGCGGGGTTCTCCTCTACAGTGGTAACGTCTATTGGGGGACTAGGGTCACCCTCAGAGGACGATATGGGGTAGGAGGCAGCGATGTCTACCAAGACCCCTAAATTACCTTCCAAATCGTCGTGAAGGGAGGTGGCCTTAGAAATATCCGAGAATTGGGAGTGTGGATCTTCCCAATCCTCCGAATCTCTTGACGAATCGGCCCCCTTAGGTGACCTCCTCGACGTATATGGGATTGTGTCATCAAGACAAACCTCCACAGCTGCAACACCCACCGCAGGTGGGATGTCGGTAGACAAAGAAATAACCCCCGCTTCAATAGGCGAGGGTACTAACCTTGGTAGGGACGGTGATGAAGCGACCGTTGACACGATAGGGGATGGAGCCCGCAGGTCCGATAGCACCTCTAGCGGGTCCTCGGAGACATCCATCTCCTCCCGGAGGTTGATGGCCGTCGTCCGGCAAACTAGCGACTCGTCCACGGGAGTAGGCGGAGGCGGCTCGGCGGCAGCAGCCACCAGAGATTGACCCTTGGGGGTTGACGTCTTGCCCTTACGAGAGCTTGACGGCGCGACATAAGGTACTAGAGGAGCGGTTTTACGGCTCCCCGGTACCCACTGGGGTTTAGGTGGCGAGGCCGGCAGGGCCGCCGCGTCTCCTGAAGAAGCCGGTATATGTCCGGATGTGGATGCCGGTGGGCACACAAAGTCATCCGATATGCTCGCGTGAAGATGAGCATCAGAGAACCGGGAGAGATCCAGATCCCCCAATTGTCCGTTCCACTCCAGCGCCGGTTTGCCGAACGCGAAGTGAAAGTGCATGGTGAGCTCCTCGAATTTCTGGATCTCGTTCTGGTGGCAAGTTTGCATGTAACGGTATTCGCTTAAGGCCGATACCGTTTTTGCCTCGGCAATTTTCAATTTCTCCACATACTCCTTCTCTATGCGGGAATGGAGGAGGCAAGCCAAATTGACCTTGGCCGAGTCCAGGCGGTTAAGCCAGAACATAGCGAGGTCACCGACAATGGCATGAAGAAGGTTCATGGCATCGGTAGACTCTTGGCTAGAGTCTATCTGCAATGCCTCCTGCACCGCGGGATGCAGGCCTGCATATTTTTCTAGCAGCCGTTTCTTGGCAGCTTCAGTCAACTCCGGGGGGAAGGGGCTCCCCACGGCGTCAGCGGGCACTTGCTCAGCAGCAGGCATACTAATTTCGGCTGCCCGTCGTTTTTAAAAAAAAATAAAAAAAAAAAAAAAAAAATAAAAAAAAAAATAAAAAAAAAATAAAAAAATAAGAAAAAAAAAAAAAAAAATAAAAAAAAAAAAAAAAAAACAAATATACATAAAAAAAAAAAAAAAAAAATAAAAAAAAAAAAAAAAAACAAATTATAAAAAATCGCGACGGGACCGCATGGGTGAGGGTTCCCACTGTGGATAACGTGGGGTCGACGGGGCGCGCAGGTGGGCGCCTCGGCTGAACCGGTGCGGTCACTGAAGACACAGCTGCGGCTGAAGCTGCGGCTGGTGGTGCGGGCGTGGCCTTGGCAAGGCGCGCACGTAAACGATCGCCCTCCTCTTGGAAGCGGGCGGCCTCGGCGATTTGCTCAGCCGTTCTCTGTAGGGGTGGGTCATCGTAGTCCGTCAATGCTGCGGCATACGACACACCCTCTGCAACCTTGTCCGCGTCGAAATGGTGGGGCACACGTACATCCGAACGACCTCTGCGAGAACGCGGGCGACCGGAAGGATGTGGACGAATGGTTGACGGGGCCACGGGAATTTCATCTTCCCCGTCCATTGATTGCTGCAACCTCCGTCGCGCTCTAGAGAAGAGCATCTTCTCTTTGTAGGTTTCCCCACCATAGATACACACCGCTAGTGTGTGTTCGTGATGGGGTAGACGTAAGGTCTCCTCGGGACCCTGACGACTTCTCATACGTGAAAGTTCCGGTATGTACGTAAAACGACACCGGTCGCCAGCTGATGGGTCCTTAGCCACACGAGCCAGCAACGCAATCACAGATTGATCGCGTCGATGGCCAGTCCTGGCAAAGGTACCAAACGACATTAAGTGTCGCAACATGATGCCCCTCCTTGGAGTTTCGAAGGGCTGTCCGTTGGCCCTACTGTAGGGACATCCAGTAGCTTTGTGATCGTCGCACGACCACATAGGCATAGTATACAAATGCTCCTCACAGATATGACGAGATAATACGTCCCACCGCTTGTATGTGCGTTTAGGATAAGTCAAATTAGAGGGCATAGAGCTACCTCGCTGTAAAAAATATGCGCAAAACGGGCAACGATCCTTAGGCCTGAAGGTATGCCTAACGAATTTAAGATGGGCGATGTCGTCCATTTGATATTCGGACCTCCGTGCACCTTTGGGAGCGGTGATTAGGTCCGCTAGCTGTTTAGCGTAAGGGGCGAGTCCGGTTTGGTCGTCGTCCACCCAATCCTCCTCGTCCGATTCACCGCCTGGATCACGGTTCAGCGGAGGGAGGCGCAACTTGTTACGCCTTTTAGGCGTATCTGGTAACATGTACATCATTAGTGTGCGGGCAGGTCGCGGGGGATCGAAATATCTCTCTCCCATCACCGATTCCTGTATCAAACCTAACTCAGCGGCCTTCCGGATAGGTTGGACGCCGATCGACACCTGATTGAAGATACAATTAACCTCACTGGGATACCTTGGAGGAATCACAGCGGTTGGGATATCGCTATCCCACTTGAGCTCACCTTTGTCAAGGCGAACTAGACGTAAGGCCATCGTGCCAAAATCGGGATGATGGACGTCCACAGGAGGGGGTAACTCCTCGTCAATCATTACCTTCTCAGGAGTCACTGCCTTTTTGGCGGCCACCGGCTCCTTGAAGAGGCTTTCGATGACCGGTGATTTACGCGGTGATCGTCTAATTTTCGGCCCCGCCGCTGAATGGGAACCAGAGGCTGCGGCCGCCCGTAGATCCTGCGAGGCAGGAGCCGTTGGGACCGCAGATGGTTTGCTGCAAAGTCGATCAGAATTAATGGTGGCCGACTTACCTGGAGATGAGAGGAAATCTACATCATCCTGAATCATGTCCTTAGGACGGCGTCCGGAGACGACAGTGAAGGCATCGTCTGTCTCCATTGGGACGACGTTTGCAGCTGAGTCGTAACTGGCTTGATTGCCAGAACGACTTAAATTAGTGTGCTGAGACACATCACCCTCAAAGAGGGATAAATTATATTTGGCACGAAGCTCTGCTGAGAATAAAACCCAGGATGTGCGTCGCACCTTGCGTACCTCCCCGGTTCTGCCATTAAGGACGGGGACGTACTCATCTATGTCCGGCTCAGAGCCCGGACTGCTCGGGATGGAGGAGGCCATCCCTCGACCCGGTCACGTAAACGCGACCAGGCCAGTGACAACCTCCTACTTTTCGCTAACTTTAACGAATATATATATAGCCTACAAACGCAGAGGATGTTGGAACCCTTTTTTATAAGCAGCTGTAATCCGCCAAAAGCGCGTACCCACTTGCCGACAGCAAGGGGCTCGAACCAACAGCCTCTGCAAATTTCTATGAGAGAGAGAGAGGGTGGGTCGACATCTAGCGAGAACCAGATGACGACTGACTGAAAAATACGCCCAGCTCCCACGGCGTGGACCGCTGCGCGTTCTGGTAATCCGTCAGCCAATGGCGAGGGTGTGTTTTGGCGGGAAACCGCTTGCAGCCCGTGTCACAGCGGCGAAATAGGTCACCGAGAGCGCGGTCTCCAAGGCGACTAATCACGTAACCCTTCCAATCGTCTGAATTGGAAGCGTGCAATTGCAAAGGCGTGCATTCACTATGATAAGCAACAAATTATAAATAAATACCCGTGTGTTTTTATTTTATTTTTATTTTACTGGATGCATCGCCTTTGCTAGTAGAAATAAGTGAATAGGGACGCCATTCACGTTACGGGATGTGATTAAATTTATTAGAATAAAATCGTTCCAGAAAGGTTTTCCAACTCGACCCGTTCGTGTTGTCACCAAATCATGTCGCGGTTTTATTGCTTTGTAAAGTTTTGATGAAACCACGAATATGGGTATCGGTA
>CM059189.1:56658294-56674279 GCA_030323885.1 Branchipolynoe longqiensis
TTCACTTATTTATACTAGCAAAGGCGATGCATCCAGTAAAATAAAAAATAAATAAAAAAACACACGGGTATTTATTTATAATTTGTTGCTTATCATAGTGAATGCACGCCTTTGCAATTGCACGCTTCCAATTCAGACGATTGGAAGGGTTACGTAATTAGTCGCCTTGGAGACCGCGCTCTCGGTGACCTATTTCGCCGCTGTGACACGGCCCGTGAGCGGTTTCCCGCCAAAACCCGGCCTTGCCATTGGCTGACGGATTGATACAACGTGCTACTCTCCATTTCGTGGGAGCCGGGCCAATTTTCAATCAGTCGTCATCTGGTTCTTACTGGATGCCGACCCACCCAAATCTCTCTGCCGTGATTGTTGGTTCGAGCCCCTTGCTGTCGGCAAGAGGGTACACGCTTCTGGCGGGGTAGTGGCTGCTTTCCGAGAAGGGTTCCAACAACCTCGGCGTTTCATATCTGGTTAGCTTGATTTTCTAAATTTATTTGTCGGAAGAGGGAATCGCTGGCCTGGTCGCGTTACGTGACTGGGTCGAGGGATGGCCTCTTCCATTCCGAGCAGTCCGGGCTCAGAGCCGGACATAGATGCGTACGTTTCCGTCCTTAATGGCAGAACCGGAGATGTACGCACGGTACGACGTTCCACCTGGGTATTGTTCTCAGCAGAGCGTCGTGCCAAACATAATTTATCCCTCTTTGAGGGTGATGTGTCTCAGCACACTAATTTAAGTCGTTCTGGCGATCAAGCCAGTTACGACTCAGCTGCAAACGTCGTCCCAATGGAGACAGACGATGCCTTCACTGTCGTCTCCGGACGCCGTCCTAAGGACATGATTCAGGATGATGTAGATTTCCTCTCATCTCCAGGTAAGTCGGCCACCATTAATTCTGATCGACTTTGCAGCAAACCATCTGCGGTCCCAACGGCTCCTGCCTCGCAGGGCGGCCGCAGCCTCTCGTTCCCATTCAGCGGCTGGGCCGAAAATTAGACGATCACCGCGTAAATCACCGGTCATCGAAAGCCTCTTCAAGGAGCCGGTGGCCGCCAAAAAGGCAGTGACTCCCGAGAAGGTAATGATTGACGAGGAGTTACCCCCTCCTGTGGACGTCCATCATCCCGATTTTGGCACGATGGCCTTACGTCTAGTTCGCCTTGACAAAGGTGAGCTCAAGTGGGATAGCGATATCCCGACCGCTGTGATTCCTCCAAGGTATCCATCCCAGTGAGGTTAATTGTATCTTCAATCAGGTGTCGATCGGCGTCCAACCTATCCGGAAGGCCGCTGAGTTAGGTTTGATACAGGAATCAGTGATGGGAGAGAGATATTTCGATCCCCCGCGACCTGCCCGCACACTAATGATGTACATGTTACCAGATACGCCTAAAAGGCGTAACAAGTTGCGCCTCCCTCCGCTGAACCGTGATCCAGGCGGTGAATCGGACGAGGAGGATTGGGTGGACGACGACCAAACCGGTCTCGCCCCTTACGTTAAACAGCTAGCGGACCTAATCACCGCTCCCAAAGGTGCACGGAGGTCCGAATATCAAATGGACGACATCGCCCATCTTAAATTCGTTAGGCATACCTTCAGGCCTAAGGATCGTTGCCCGTTTTGCGCATATTTTTTACAGCGAGGTAGCTCTATGCCCTCTAATTTGACTTATCCTAAACGCACATACAAGCGGTGGGACGTATTATCTCGTCATATCTGTGAGGAGCATTTGTATACTATGCCTATGTGGTCGTGCGACGATCACAAAGCTACTGGATGTCCCTACAGTAGGGCCAACGGACAGCCCTTCGAAACTCCAAGGAGGGGCATCATGTTGCGACACTTAATGTCGTTTGGTACCTTTGCCAGGACTGGCCATCGACGCGATCAATCTGTGATTGCGTTGCTGGCTCGTGTGGCTAAGGACCCATCAGCTGGCGACCGGTGTCGTTTTACGTACATACCGGAACTTTTACGTATGAGAAATCGTCAGGGTCCCGAGGAGACCTTACGTCTACCCCATCACGAACACACACTGGCGGTGTGTATCTATGGTGGGAAAACCTACAAAGAGAAGATGCTCTTCTCTAGAGCGCGACGGAGGTTGCAGCAATCAATGGACGGGGAAGATGGAATTCCCGTGGCCCCGTCAACCATTCGTCCACATCCTTCCGGTCGCCCGCGTTCTCGCAGAGGTCGTTCGGATGTACGTGTGTCCCGCCATTTCGACGCGGACAAAGTTGCAGAGGGTGTGTCGTATGCCGCAGCATTGACGGACTACGATGACCCACCCCTACAGAGAACTGCTGAGCAAATCGCCGAGGCCGCCCGCTTCCAAGAGGAGGGCGATCGTTTACGTGCGCGCCTTGCCAAGGCCACGCCCGCACCACCAGCCGCAGCTTCAGCCGCAGCTGTTTCTTCAGTAACCGCACCGGTTCAGCCGAGGCGCACACCTGCGCGCCCCGTCGACCCCACGTTATCCACAGTGGGAACTCTCACCCATGCGGTCCGTCGCGACTTAAAACGACGGGCAGCAGAAATTAGTATGCCTGCTGCTGAGCAAGTGCCTGCTGACGCCGTGGGGAGCCCCTTCCCCCCGGAGTTGACTGACGCTGCCAAGAAACGGCTGCTAGAAAAATATGCAGGCCTGCATCCCGCGGTGCAGGAGGCATTGCAAATGGACTCTAGCCAGGAGTCTACCGATGCCATGGATCTTCTTCATGCCATCGTCGGAGACCTCGGGACGTTCTGGCTTAACCGCCTGGACTGTGCCAAGGTAAATATAGCTTGCCTCCTTCATTCCCGCCTGGATAAGGAGTACGGACAAAAAGTGCAAATTGCCGAGGCAAAAACGTTATCGGCTTTAACTGAATACCGTTACATGCAAAGTCGCCACCAACAGGAGATCCAAAAATACGAGGAGCTCCTCATGCACTTCCACTTCGCGTTCGGCAAACCGGCGCTAGAGTGGGACGGACAATTGGGAAACCTAAATCTCTCCCGTTTCGCAGATGCTCAACTCCACGCGAGCATATCGGAGGACTTTGTGTGTCCGCAGGCATCCACTTCTGGACATTTACCTGCGTCGTCAGGGGACGCGACGGCCATACCGGCCCTGCCACCCAAACCTCAATGGAATCCGGGAGGCCGTAAGACCGCTCCTCTCAGACCTTATGTCCCGCCGTCAAGCTCTATTAAGGGCAAGACGTCAAACCCCAAGGGTCAATCTCTGTTGGCTGCTGCCGCCGAGCCGCCTCCGCCTACTCCCGTGGACGAGTCGCTAGTTTGCCGGACGACGGCTATCAACCTCCGGGAGGAGATGGATGTCTCCGAGGACCCGCTAGAGGTGCTCTCGGACCTCCGGGCTCCATCCCCTATCGTGTCAACGGTCGCTTCATCACCGTCCCTACCAAGGTTAGTACCCTCGCCTATTGAAGCGGGGGTTATTTCTTTGTCTGCCGACATCCCACCTGCGGTGGGTGTTGCAGCTGTGGAGGTTTGTCTTGATGACACCATCCCATATACGGTGAGGAGGTCACCTCAGGGGGCTGGTTCGTCAAGAGATTCGGAGGATTGGGAAGATCCACACTCCCAATTCTCGGATATTTCTAAGGCCACCTCCCTTCACGACGATTTGGAAGGTAATTTAGGGGTCTTGGTAGACATCGCTGCCTCCTACCCCATATCGTCCTCTGAGGGCGACCCTAGTCCCCCAGTAGACGTTACAACTCTGGAGGAGAACCCCGCTCCTCAGCCTCGTTCAGAGGACTAAATATACAATAAATAGAACGCCAAGTAATATTTATTATAAAACATATTTAAACTCGTTTATATTTGTTTAAATTAACCACGGCACTACAAACGTAGTGCTCTAAATAGTACACAAACTATATAGTTAAATTTAATTTAAGGTGAAAACCTGCAGTGCTCAAAGCAACCAACTGCACATAAAATAAAAAATTATAACCTAATATCTTATTATTATTTTTTGGAAAAGGTAATAATATTATATGTAAACATAAATATCCCCGTAAATAATATAAAATTTATTATGTGCTCTTTTTAATCACTCCAACTAACTTGATTCTCTGCTCAAATTTGCGTTTTCCCTAATATATATCCACATTTGTTAACACTTCAATATGTTTTTACATCCCACACGCAATACAACTCTACACCGTGTCCGGGAGCCACGGCGACGTCTTTTCTCCGGGCGTCACCGGTTTCACGGGGAGCCGTAACCGTCATCAGCAGCCGCGTCAAACAACAGCTACCAAGATCAAGCCAGGAGCGGGACTGGATCCGTACCCCCGTGAAACCGGCAACCACCATCTTCGCTCCAGGGCACCACACCGGGTATTGTTTCAGGGTACATATTAAAATATGGGCAATTATTTATATGGGGGTAGGGCAATATCAAATAATTAATACACCAATACTAATTTTCATACACTTCTACAAATATAACACACATACTTGTATATTCCTTTTGTATATATCTTGTTGTGTATTACTTTCCCTTGTTTCCCCACAATAATGTAGAGCAGAGAACCAGTTAGGGCAAGCGTTTAAATCGACCCTTTGATAGTACGTTTTTTAATATTTTTTTATTTCATTTCTGGGTTGCATGATTATAAGGGGCCATTAATTTTTAGTAATAAATTCTCTCTGAGGGCAACAGCTTGATAGTAAGAAATTTCATTTAAATTAACACTTTATAAACAAGTTAAATTGGGATCCATAAAATAAATTAAATACAAACTAAGCCTTAAACTAGTTTAAGCAAATTAAAATTTGTAATCCCCATACACATGGCAATATTTTAGGCGGCCAGGGGTTTACATTATATAAAAAAAATTGGTCATGTGGAAGAGGTGAGGGTATTTTGAAAACAAATTGGAGATAATAGTCCAATTAAAACCGTATTCCAAATTTTTAATTCAAAGTTCAAACTACTCCTTCAAGTACAAATTATTTCAAATTTCATTCTAAAGGAGTCAACATCATCTTAATAAAGTTAGGTAGAAGTATCAAAGTAATATGTTATAAGTCAACCCTCACGCACAACCACCAGACCAACAAATTTAAATGGTAGAACCGCAATCATTTGGGAGGAAGGTATTGCGAAGACTCGTGAAATTAATTCAAATAAATGGCAAACCAATTCCGGGTCAAGTAGAAGTAAATTCAAATATTAGCATTTCACAGCACGTAAATTTTTGGTAAAAATAACCGACCCTTTGAGTAATGTACATATACCATGTAAATACCACGTATTAGTAGACTAATATATATCCTAGAAAATGTTGGGACACGTTGGTCCACTGGAGTAGAGTTAGCATTTCAATATTATATTATCCTAGAAAATGGTTGGACACGTTAGTCCACTTAAAACACCATTGTGTAAACTCATGGTTGGCAGAGTAGTTAGAACTGTTAGAACTGGTGGTAATGGCACCAAAAACACCATTGTGTAAACTCTTCAGAATTGGTATAGGCCAAAGGTCATTGTTACGGTTCCCCGTAAAAGTTACGAACAGAAAGTATGGGTCCCCGCTAGTTCGGGATGCGTAGATGTGTGTACACCGCGAGTCATATTGGCAATCTGGTTATCTAAAAGTACGGGTCCCCGCCAGTTCACGGTGCATGGGTTTGTGTACACGGAATCGCATACACCGCTCTTTAAAGATGAAACCACCGGGGTTGCAGGATTGTAAGGGGCTATTAGTTTCCAGTAATAATTTATCTCTGAGGGCATCAGCTTGGTATAGGGGATAACAATATTTCCCATATAATAATAATTAACTATTTTCACTTAATAATAATAAAATATAAAAACCAGGTGGTGCTAAGACCTGGTTTTACATTGGCCCGCAAGGGACCGTAAACATTTAGACACACAAACCATTAATATCTTAATAATAATATGATAAAAATATTTCCCATATAATGATAATCAACTATTTTCACTTAATAATAATTATCCTTGTGCCAGGTGGTGCTAAGACCTGGTTTTACATTGGCCCGCAATGGACCGTAGACCTTAAGACACACATACATTACTATCTTAATAATAATATTTTTCACGTATTAAAGCTTCAAAATATAAAAATAAGGGAATGTTTGTCGAATCGTACAGTTTATCTGACGAGCGTCTTCCCGCTAAGTTGTCTGCAAGCTGACTATTCCTGAGAAGGAGTTTGGGTTCCCATTCCTTGGCCGTCTGCATACAGATTGATATGGTTCTTATTCGATGTCACGAACAGTTGACGAAATTGTAGTATTCCAACTTTAACCTGCCAGCATAGTTCAAAGATGGAACTCAGCAACGATTTTGGGTCGTGTCATCTATTACATTCCAAAGCGGATTTTATTATAAAAACTAGTACCCGCATTGACCAATTAAAACGACATTCTTTCCGGTTTATTCCTGGAATATTCCTGGTGCAGAGGGATGTGGGCAGCAGCCCACCGGATTATGCCTTTTGCCCGTCCTTTGACGTTAACGGCAGTCGCTCCACAGGTCCTGGCCTGTCTGGCCCCAAGCTGCCAGGCAGCTTAGCTGGCGAGAAACAGGGAGCACTGCACAGAAACCCAACAGCCCTGTGATGATCTCCTTCTGAGACGGCGGGTATCTCCTAAGAGCGTGGATCAGGTACCACTAGTCCCGCTAGGACATAATTTCAGGTACCCGCAATAGCCTTTTATTTTTCTGGCAATGTAGATTTTTTACGGGTTCGTCCCGATCCATTACCAGGTGTCGGCCGCTCCGAAACCGGGACATCACTTGCAATTGATATGTGTGTTTCTCCATATTAGCGGGCTTTTCTTCAGTTGCGTGTTGATTACCACATCTATTATTTGGCATTTGGCTTTCCCAAGAAAAGATATACTAAAATCGGCCCGCTCCTCCCACGGATTATCAACGGTTGTGTATGGTTGGAACGACCACGGCCGGGCGCCCCCCGGACTGTGTGTTGGTACCATATGTACACTGTTAACCGGTCATGTCCACAACACCAAAAAGTGAATTTCCACGAATACTTCAAACTATTACTGCGGTTACCCGTGTTACGTTAACACCCTAAATTAAAATAGTACATTTAGCAAATATTAGGTCGCGAGACGCGACTAACCAACCGCGTTGGAATTGATAGATTGCACGTTAAAATCATACAATAAAAATCTTTAACTTAAAATATTCCGGGTCTTGTGAAGCATTGACCCACTAAGGTTCTAAAATATTAGATATACATTCTACACCCATTAGGCCGATTCTCGGCGGGTATTGAACTATTAAAAAATTGGTATTTTTTGGGGGATTTTATTCATACAGCAAATTTCTTTAGGATATTACTAAGCCGTCTTTAGGCAGGTAACTAACCATTAACCAAAATTTAAATTTCAGGTTAACAAACTGTTCTTATAAGGTTTATTCATCCATGGCTGGGCACCCCATCCAAAAACAATTGTGTAATCCAAATAGTCCTTGTGAATAATGAGAGCAACGGCCACCCGCAGCTCGATGCAACATTGCACGAGTTGCCGGAGGTCCGTATTTTCATCTCCATCTTACTTTTTTGTAAATTACCCTAATATTTTGCCCTTTGCCAGGTGCGAAGCTGGTCCCATGGGCAACTATTGCCTTATGTTAGTCACCGTATTACAATTATTGTATGCGATGGTATGGTAGGTTTCACGATGGAATGTTATGTACAAGTTGTATAGGTGTCGACTGTAGTCAATCACGATGCGACTACGGCGGTAGCCAGGGGTCGACTGGGAATGTGGCAATGTTGAGTTACGGACGCACGGGAAAATTATAACTAGTCCGAGTACTACACGGGGGAAGCCGAGAAATAACTAGCTTCATCACGGGAACTGGCTAGAGTTATTTCCTTCCCCTGGGGAAGATGAGAAATAACTGGTTTCAACCCTGGAAATGGCCACGTTATTTTCTTCCATTAGTCGCTAGTATGATTAGAATACACTAATTACTTTTCCGGTAAACTAGACTTCCCAGTTCGACCGGCTCCGACCGGGTCGCCCCGTGATTTGACATAGTTGCGTAAATTACAAGGAGATACTTCAGGTTCACTGTTTCACGACTTTCTCAGGTATATGTATTGCCCGTAACTGTAATGACACTTGCGTGCAAACAGGTTTTTTAGACATCTCTTGAACACCATGTAAATGTCGTTTCACGACTTTCTCAGGTATATATATATTGCCCGTAACTGTAATCACTTGCGTGCAAACGGGTTTAGGCTTTATTTACTACTATATATTGAACACAAAAGACAAACGTAATAATACGGTAATTTCAAGGACACTGTAACTTAGCGTTACTCCTTACTGCAGGTAACTTGAGGCTGCACAGTAACGGACGACCGCATATGGTCACTTGGACCCGGTCTATATAAACTGTAAATAATTAATTAATTGTTATTACTCAGTTAGCGTAGTCCCACCGTGTCTAAGTAGAGCACTCCTGCCAGAGATGCTGCTGGATGTATAGCTTAGGCGGCACGGTGGGAACCGATTGTTATATAGTGGATGGCCCCTTGCACCGAGTTGCGGGGGTTATTGTTAATGTTAAATCGTTATCCGAGCTCACGGCTCCCCGCTATATATATATATCCTCGAATATTTATTTAAAAAAAAAAAAATAATATTGGTGTGAAAACAACAAAGTACTACACACCTATTAGTGCACCAAAATGGTATACTAAAAAAAATATTTGGTGTGAAAACAACAAGTACTACACACCTATCAGTGCACCAAAACAAAATAATTTAAAAATAAAAATAAAAAAAATAAAAAATGGTGATAATAATAAAAAATAAAAAAAATTACACACCTAAATGTGCACCAAAATATAATGCTAAAATAAAAAAATAAAAAATAATGGAATATTTAATGATGAGCTGTATACCCTCGTTGGGTCGAATACATGCTGAATTTAGTCCATTATAAAAATAAAATTTCAATGGGCTCTTAAAGCTATACCAGTACTTTCATCGCTTAACCAATCGTTACCGATGTCACTATACTATGAATAATAATAAATCAGGATATACAGGAAACAAATAAAATCTCTTTTATTAGCGTAATAAATTATGTCAATTCTATGTGACCAGGTTCCTGGTCGTTTTTTTCAGGTCAATAACACAACGAGAAGTCAAGTTCAAATACGGGTCCTGCCTCTTGCACTGTTTGCAGGACGCGGGGCAGATTCACGGGGGTATTCTTATTTCTTTTGCTACGACCGCAGACCGATGTAGTCGCGCCCACTTTGCCTTTCTTAGACGAACATCAATCCTTGCTGTTCGTCTGGGGGAGCAGTGAAGTGGGCGAGACTGCCAGCCTGGTGGCATTCACGGGCGTGCGCCGATTAACCCGTATTTGGAGATACGGGCTACTCGCCATGGCAGACGCGAATGCAAACATTCACGGGCGACGGGTTTTGGCTCGTTTATAGCGTTGGCTAGGAGACGCAAATGCGTCGGCCTGGCAACGGAGGGAGGTCGGGCGTTCGGGGCCAGACCGATCAGACGTGCTTTATGACGCTCTGATGTTTTAGCCGAGTTTTAGGTCTATATTATCGAAATTCTAAAGTTGTTTTACATTAAACATTACGGGAAGGGTTCGAACGATATTCTATACTATGTCCTACCACGAATGTTAGTTTGGCTAAGAATAAACAAAGCCGTGAGCTCTTGGAAAAGTTGATTGGAACGTTCCTTGCATTCTTTACTATCCTCCAGTTTTCTATGGAGTAAACCGCTATGGTCGAATCTAACTTGGGAATACTTTATATATATAATTAAGGGCCTTAAGCCTGATTAGGCCTTATGCTGCTACTTAGCCCATCTGCGGGGAGATTAAAATGGACATTAATAGCATTAACGTACCGATCTTTCAGGCTGAAATAAGACAGTAACGTAGGCTGATTATCAGTGACAGTAGCAGAGACACTAGCGCCTCTGCTTAGTTCTGGATCCATTTAAACATATTAAATACACCGTTCGGCGAGGAGACCAGCCAGTTAGTTGAAACAATACAATACATGCTTTGTACTAAACATATTACGGGCGGAGGCGAACCTCCATATTTAGGCGATACTCTGGCTAGCCGACTGTAGCCCGAGAAGTACACCGACAGACACGGACTACCTGCAGACGGGACGAGGGGCAGCAGCGGCCCGAGAAATTCACATGGAAATAATTATATAAATTAACACGAAGGCTTGCCTTTGGCGGGGGCAGATTAGCCCGACGGTTAAACAAGCAAAACCATTTTCAGCACTTGCAACTGCTTGCACACTCAGCGACCTTATGACCAGTCAGCGTGTGATCGCCAACCACTCGCAAGATTTTGGTCGTAAGATTTCAGATGCTTCACTTGCAAGCTTGTTGCGACCAGCGCCGGGTCACCATTGATTGGCGACCACCGTGCCATGAGCGTGACAATTTTGATTGCTGAGCAGTCAACGACTAATCCCCCTAAGCATCGGAGACCGCCGCACCCAGAACATCAGAATTTTGGTTAGTGACCAGTCACCGACCAACCTCCCTAAACATCGGCGTCCGCATCTTTGATTCAATGTAGCGAGTCTATCACAGGGAGGTCAGCACCATTTTGGTCGTAAGCGAACGCTGGCCATAGTGTAACTGGGGTATTAGTAAAAAATGCCTAAGAGCTACTGGATACACAGCAGCTCTTACAGCATGACCTCTTAATGATAACGTTTCCTGAGCTAGTTGGTGACTTTAAAAAAAATACGGTTGCATATGAAGCCAGACTTCACATACTAAAGTAATTTTTAAAAGCATGAAAATATCAAGTCTGAGCACATGAAGATAATCAGTTTCCAACAGGGTCAATTCTAGCTTCATAAATCTACACTATATGTATAAATAGAATGCTTGGTCATCAGTACTATTAAAATATAGCACATACATCGGAGAATAAAGGTTTTTCAAGGTTCTTATTTGTTAACTATCACTAGTGTCAGTGATCGGATTCTGTTACTAACATACCAAGTGGGAAGCGTAATAACAGCTATAGTCAAATGGAAAATTACATGTAAAGCAGAAATACAAGCAATTATTTCAAAGGTTTTATTGTTATTGTGTACATTTTTAAATTGTCCTAGGTAAAATACATGCAACATTGGATCGATATTTGCGGTTTAAAAAAAAAAAAGAATAAATACATTATTGGACACTAAATTGTCTTTTAGGAATATTGATCAAAAGATTGAATCCCACAAACTCTTCATTAAATTATTGGATACATAGCATTTAAAGCTGCATAGTCCGATGAAAGCATCAAATTTTCAATATGTCTGATCATACATATCCAAATTGGATACTGGTGCAGTTATTAACCATTTATTGCTGCATATTGATAAGGGGACACTAAGTCTATCTAATAGAAAATGTTGCCGCAGAAGCCTATGGCGTCAGTTTTGGTGTGCAAGCCAACATTATTTTGGCATGATTCCACTTCAAATAGCTCAAAAGTTAGCCATTTAAAATAAAAGTAATTTCAAACTAAATAAAATATACTATTCAACCGAATGTATTTATCTCAGAAAAAGGAAAATCATCGGACTATGCACAATTTAAAAAGATATTAAACTAGCGATGCATGTCCAAATAATAAATTATCGGCATTGTGGAGCATAACTGTTAAAACATGGGGAAAAGATTTGCAATATACCCACCCCTGAATATATCATCAGGTATTGAATGACGATGGTTCTAATGTGAGGCACGGTGGTATAAATGTAAGTGATACTTTTTCAATGTCACTTTTTTTTTTTTAAAGTGACTAAAGGGCGCATTCCTTACACGCGGTATGCGAATGCGACAAAAAAATTGAAACGCCTTGAAGCCTATGAGCTACATTCCTTACATGCGGTATCCGAATGCGTTTTTCCGATCGGTCCATGTAGCGATCGGTGCGGCATGCGGCACGAATAGAAAACCATCATTTGTCCATTAGTTTTAGACAAGGAGAGACGACTGAGCATTATGGAACGGTCACACAGAAGGGTGTGGAGGGGACACACAGGCCTAGAGGGACGGTCCTAACATGGCTCAGTTTAGCTTGCTCCGAGGGATGTTAGGACCGTCCCAGATTTTGTTGACCAAAAAGGACAGTCCTAACATGGCTCAGTTTAGGATGTTAGGACCATCCCAATCGGGAGACAGACGGTTATGGGAAAGCTAAAAATGCTACCATATGCACAGAAATATGAATACTTATCTATAATTTGGTTATAATAAAGCTAGGAACCCCCATGTGACGTACGAAAAGGTACATAGATATAAATGCAATATTTGGTCATATACAGTGCAGTAAGGAGTATACTTGTTTATTTTTTAAATATAGCCAGTTGCGTGCCGCATACCGCGTGTAAGGAATCATGCCATTCGCATACCGCGTGTAAGGAATGCCCGCTTTAGGTAATGATATTGAGAGAATCTCTCGACCAAATTGGTCATACAGCTCCTTTAACATATTTGCTCAGTTCGTGAATGACAAGGCCGTTAACAATTTCTGTAGACCATCCTAGGTACAGAAAACAGGCATGCACAATTATTATGAGCATACACATGTAAATAAATGCATTACTTGATTAGGCAGACATAACTACTCCATAAATAATTATTATAGTACACTTCAAACCATAAATGGACAGGGGATGTAATCGCTAGTAAATACATCATTATTTAAATATCAACTTTGTTAAATACATGTACATTCTTATTTTTCAAGATTGTTGTTCTTCCGAGGGAAGCATTAATTTTATCTGAGGCATGCAGTCTAAATTCCAATGCTCTGACTATCGCCTTCAATAGCAAGATGCTTGGTTGTGCATAACGGACCAGTCTAATAAAATACTACTGAAGAGTCTATCAAGAATGGTGACTTCAAGTGATTCTTGTATTTGTACACAGCTCTGGATGTTTCATGGTTACTCACACACCGTAGTTGATTACAGAGTGCTATGCAAATTTCTAAAGACATCAGTTGAACAATAAGCGATAGAACATATTCTATGGTTAACAGGTTTAGGTTTTTAACAGTCCGATTTTCATGACATGATTTACAATTCTTGTCACATATCCACGGATCTATCTGTTGCCTCGTACCATAAGAACTCATATTTCCACTAGGGATATGTACAGACTGTAGACACCTGACATGAGTCATTACGGTAGCACCTTCCAGTTCACCATTGCTACAGTTGTAGATATCACAAGAGGCATCGAGTTCATTCCACTCCCCATTGTAGTAGGTGTTTACAGCTTTCTTTTTACAATCTATAATAGTCCTAGTTTCGCAACTCACTTTCCACCCACTCTGTAGGCATGTCATTCGCTCTAACTTGACGCAGCAGGGTAAAGTTACAAAGCAAATTCGGTGTTGCATCGCTGTTTTATAATTAATAATAATGCAATTAAACCATCAGAACATCCCCATTTTTGTCTCTTTCCTTCACTGTTCCTGTTTGAGAAAGAAATTCTTTAGCTTCGATGGCAACGAAGCCCCGATGTTTGTGAATAGTCCTTTCAGAACAGTAAGTTCCTTAGTGAGTAAATCGACTTTCTTTTGTAGCTGGTCGTTCCTATCTGACAGAATCTTCACCCGTGAGTTGGTCTCTGTCTGCCGCTGCTTCGCCTTGTCCCTGCTCTTGCGGACGGCCACGTTGTTCCTCTCCCGCCGCTCCTTGTACTCCTCACTGTTCTTCTCCACGTAGCGCTTCTTACTGGGCGGGGTCGCCTTGAGGGTCCTGCGCCCACCCCTTCCACGCGGGGAGGTGTCGGCGACTGGATCCGACGTGGAGACCTCCTCCTTCTGACAGGGAGAATCCTGGCCTGCTAACACCATGCACGGTAGCTCCAGCAACGTCGCACCCGCCTCGATGGCCGACGACAAATAAACTGTATCAATATTAGTGATGGCTGCACTGTCGACGATCACCCCCTGACCAGAACCGGAAACGCCGCAGCGGTCCTCGGCGGCGACCTGCACTTCCGGCGCTTGAGAATAGTCAGCGGCGGTGAGGCCGACCCCGTAGTTGGACCCCTCAGCCTCAGGCGCTACCTGAAGCATGGGTGCGCCTGCTTCGCCCACGTTTGTGTAATCGTGATCTTGTCCGTCCGTCTTGGTTTGGAAGGTGACACCTGCATCTGTCAGAAGCGCGGTGTCACCTAAAGTTAAGCCAATGCTGTCGGGGTCATGATCGTTGCTGACAGTGACAGTGAACTCACCGAGGCTGTTGCTGTCAGGTAGCAGGTCTGGGAACAGCTGCTCTGGGTTGACTTCAGTCGTCGTCGCCGCGGTCTCCGCGATTAACTGTTGAATGTCAACAGAGTATTCCAACTTAGGATCAAGATCACCGAAACCAAGTAACACTGAATCTTCCTCGAAGGCTGTCCTGGTTTGCAGCTTCTTCTCAGAGTCAGTGTGCCACTCAGATGTGTCGTATAGCGACATGGTCGCGGACGGCGATGTAGGCAAGCTGAGACATGGTGGCAACTGGTTATCGAGGGACAAAATAGGTGGGGTGTCCAGACTCCCTAAGTCCAGGTTGTTCAGGGAATACAGCTTGGCGGTTTCACAATACAGATTGAAAAATGTCTTTGCCGACACAGTCGGCCTCCTTGTCAGTTTGACGCAAGTTAAACGTTCCGCAAACGTTAGCTAGGAACACAGTGCTATCCGTTCAGTATCTGCGTGCTATTTCGCAATAACGCAAACGGAAGGTGTTTCCCGGGACTTTAAAGGGCGATTTACCACCACTTGCGCTGTGTGTATTCTTGCGCATAAGGGACTTCTTTAACTAAACCATTCATACCGGATCCTATAGTAAGCCATTTATTTTCATTAGTATTACTGCAAAGCTAATGAGAGATCAAAGGTATTTGTAATATATACGATTCTCTGAAATTAATGATAACCATGCTAATGTTTTTAGTCGCGGATTGGGACATATGTTCTAGGGTGGTTAAAACCGGGGGAATTTCCAACTAAAAATAGCGCGGACGTCACATAGTCCATTTTTTATTGGTGGATATTTCCAGAAAGTTCCACGTCACGTGGGCGGACAGCGATGGCTGACGTCAGTCGCTTGAATAGGGCTATACCAGGGGGAGTGGGAGTAGCTTAGCGAGTACAGGGGAGCAAAATGCCACGCGGACCAGTGTAGCCAACAGAAGTCTTGCGCAACCACGTTGTAAACTCTGGAAGCAAGTTTGAACACGCCTTTCCTGACCAGATACCACGTGTTCTTCTAACACACCCATCATGTTAAACTCGATGTATGATATGTCGATATATATAGAAATATACCAAATGCACGTGTACACTATATGTTTTGATCAAATTGCATGTAAAAATCGGTATATATATTCTATTCAATTCAATTCTTTATTTCAGACTCAGGATTATGGTAGTTACACAATTCGGTCCATAGTAGGTAGATATAAAAATTAATGTAAATAGGATATAAGTAATAGTATGAATACTACCATACTAACCAATATCAAAATGTTGGTCTACATACAGTAGTTTGTACCAATGCCTCCATATGGCAGATGTAAATCTGAGATCACTCTCTTCTATTTTTACAAGTCCCTGTATTATAACATTTTCTGACTTGTCAAGTCTAGTAATAAATTTGAATGTTAGATTCCTGATAACAGCCTGGAAGGCTGGCACATCAATATTGGCAAACAGCTGACTAGCACTGTGATACCTAGGTAGCCGGAGTAATAACCTCATAATGTCATTATATGCTACATTCAGTTTTCTAATGCTATACATTCTATAGTTCCACCAAATCTGGGCAGTATACAAGGGAGTACAGAAAGTTCTAAATAAATTTACCTTCACATCAGCTGTACACATATGAAATTTCCTGATGAGCATATTTCCCTGAGCATATAACTTGCGACACTGTCTA